>BMAO01002037.1:0-21155 GCA_019973975.1 Trichonephila clavata
TGTTCTTTAGGGAATATATCATAGGAATTGATGTAATTATCGCATTGTATGTAATTATCGCACTTCAGAGCAACACGAGTCTACTAGCGTCGGTACTCAAGGAAATTGAACTTCGGTCAAATGACGAGGGCGACACATAAGCTGGCACCCTTCACTCCTAACTTCCACTTTATGCTAACGTGAGTAGTTTGAAACTCTACAGATCCAACATGAATCAGGCCCTATAACAGTTGAGTGTTTAGTAGTAACAGTACTTGAACGCATGATTTGGCGGTTATAACACGTGTTTGAGGACCATGATTACTTGATTACTGTAGCAACCCATAGAGTGAACTTAAGCAGATTACTGAAATGTAATATAACTTGGTCTAAAAGCTTGGGATATATATATATATACCAATGATGCTAATCTAACACTTAATATTTAAGTTCATGTTTCTAATCATAGGATATTTAATGATAAAAAGAAAATTTTATCAAGTTTTTTTTTAATGTAATGTATTTATACAATCCTTGAATAGCTCTATGCCCCTTATACAGAAGCAATTTGCATTACTTAGAATTTATTTTTATCCTAGACTTTTTACATCTTAGGTAAAAAAAAAAAAATTTTATACAAAACAGCTCTGTCTCATTATTATCAACAATTTCTATCGTTATGATTTAAATGTTAAAAATAGTAACTCTTATATGTAAGTTGTACTAAAAAGTATCTGATGTTATATCATTTTAAAACATTTTTTCCATTCTTTTATCCCCTAATTATAGACCAATACACATTCATATTCTAAGAAACATACTGATGTTTTAATTATTGAGAAAATAATAGTAAATAAATTATTATTAACAGAAGCTTCATTTGGATAAGTTATTTACTACCGGGAAAATGAAAGTTCGAGGTATTTTTTTCACCGAAATATAAAGAATTATTTAGAACTGCAAAGCTTCGGAAACTGCAAAGGTTCAGAAAAGTTGCTCTGATTGGTATTAAGTGCATCTATATAAAATAAACTTAGCATTGCAAAGAAGTTTAATACACGACATACATAAACACAGAAGTAACAAATAACTAATATATAAATTTCATTAAAAATTTGAATATTTTTGTAAATAACTTTCATAAATTTTTGTATTTGTAAAATGTGTAAAAATTATTCTGTGCTAAATATAACAATTATAAATTAATGCTTAATTTGAAAATTAAAGTGCTTTTCTCCTTTACAGATTCAAAATAAGCACTAAAATGTTGGATGAGCAGAAAGTGTAAAAAAATTCCATGCGTCGCCTTACAATTAGCACACATATAAGGGTTTTAGTTAAAACAATCATAAACAATTTTATAGCTCTGCGTCAATTTTTTTGTTATAGTATACTTAACGTTGTTATTACTCTCAGTATTACTTTCAGCAGTATGTTTCAGTAGTGTCTCATTTAAAAATTAAGTACAACGATGACTATATTTGAGCATATTTTTAAAAAATGTGGATGAGAAAACATAGCTATTTCTGTTTTATTAAGTAACGCTTATTTATTGTTTGATGTTAAATCAAAAGTAAAAACTATTTAACAAACGTTGCATCCAAATTTTTTTCGATTCACGGATGCAAGCATGCTAAACTTAAAGCTATTAAACAGAGTAATTTAAAGAAAGTTAAGCAGGAAAATTAAAGTCAACTAGAATAATTTATTGGATAAGTTATACTTAAAAAAGGACGAAGGAAAAAGTTTCAAGATTACCATGAAAGTGTCAAAGATATAATCTACAAATGTGGTGAATTTAAAATAACACGTAAGCGTAAAACTTTGTTTAATATTGGGAATTTAATGTTTCTTTATCGATTTACATAGAATAATGTTTTGAAGAGTAAAGTTTTATTTTCTAATTAAATTTCATTTAAAAATAATAACATTTTTATTTTATCATTCCACAAGATTTTTTCAATAAAAAGATTCATTTTAGTATATTAAAACATTTTATGCACAGGAATTTTAAAAGAGTTCTTATTGCTTTTTGGCATTAAATTTGATAGGTTAGCTAAACTTAGAGATTTGAACAATGCATTTGTAAGAATACCCCGCAATGCAATAGTAAAAAATAAACACTTTTGGAACATAGTTAAATTCAATGTTTTAAATATTTTGTCTAGTGTCATCGATAAATTTTTTGTTGATTTTTATTTAAATATCTAATTTTGATCATTAATTGCTTATAATGCAGTTACTTCCAACGTGAGTTTGATCAAGCTAAAAATATTTAAAGATAATATTTTTACATCAACGCGCGCGTACTCAATTTGCAAGTTATACTGAAAATATCGAACAAAATGCTTAGTGGTTATTTTGCACTTATATATGGTTGAATTTGTAATTTAAGAATAACTCAAATTACACAAAATATTTATTCCAGATAAATTAACTCTAAATTTCAAATTTATAAAGTTAAATTTTATATATTACTTTGTTTGACTTTAAATTAAATTTCATAGTATCCGAATTAGGTTTTCATATACCTTATTGTTTATAAAACATTTCCCATGTATTATTTTCTGCAGGGTTTCTTATATGAGGAAAACTTTTCCTTATTCTGCATCTAATTCAAAATGCAAATGAATTACGTATTTGTAAATAGGAGTATGATGATCTGCTTAATTATCTTTTTGAGAAATAAAAATTTAAAAAATACATATATATTGCAGCAACAAATAATTTCACAAATGAAAGGGTGTTCAAATAGAATTATTATAGGTATCCGTAGAAAAACTAACTGAAAAAGAGATACTATATATATAAGTGTATACTGTTGGAACTACGAAACTACTCCATACTACGAACCTTTATTTTGCGAATTTCTCTAAATAGCGAACTTTTTCCAAGAACTTAGAAATTTTTCCTACTTTCTTCGTAAAATAATTTTCAAATGGTGAAGTGCATTTTCTAATCAAAGAAAATTTTCTCGTATGATTCGAATTTTTTCTTTGTTCTTAAAATATTTCGGGATTTCTCAAATTATTCTCACTTTTAACAAATTTTATAATGAATAATGACCTTGAACTGATTTTATCAGATGCCTTACTCAATAAAAGGAATAAAATTGCTTTCGGAATCCAGATCGTTTCCTCCAAACAAAAAACTCAAACTAAATTAACAGATTTTCTAAATAATTAAATTTATGGGCACATGTACCTATTTATGCTTAAAATTACTGATTATAAAAAATGGATGTTTAAAATTACTTGTAGAATAAAATTAGAAAATATTAAAATATTCATCAATTTTAAAATAAAATCATATTTTAAAGTTGGAAATACCAATGTATTCCTGGACATTGTTTTTTTCTTGTTTTCCTTGTAGATTTCTTTATGATGAGTAAGATATGTAAAATAGGTAGATGAAAATTTACAAAATAAGATGGTAAGAATACTTTTTCAATAATATATAGTGTTTATGTATTTAAAAATTATTTTATACGACTAATAAAGTATACTGAAAGATGAATCTGCATTTAACGAATTTCCCACATAACGAACAATTTTTCTGGATTTAGCGACTTCGTTAAATAGAGGCCCGACTGTATTTTGTTTCGAGGTGAAGTTAATACACCTAGAGAACAAAATAATGAATAGCTCCTTAAATGAATTTACGGTACTGTAAAAAACTTATTCCTTACATAACAAAAATACTTAGATCAGGTTAATATTGGTCAGAAATGCCCACAAAAACATTTTTTATTAAAATGAATCTAAACATTCTAAAAAGATCTAATGCATGTAAAAAAATTAGAATACTATAGTTTTACCTAGTCTAAATTCGTTTTTAAGTCTGTATTTAAGTAGACTTATGTTAAAAATATGTTAACTTTTTTTTTAATTCATTATGTAATTGAAGTAAAGTCTTTTAGATATTGAATTAAAAGCCGGGTATTTTGCTAAATTTAAAATTATTTTTGAGAAAGAAATTTGTTCAAAAAATGCTCTCTTTCAAAAAAAATATATAAAGGGATGATCAAGAATAATAAAAACACCGAGTTAGAAATAATAATATACACATTAATATATATATATATATGTTCGTTGACCAAACACTAAAAAAGATCTTTACAATGACTGGGTAAAACTGTAGAAATTAAATTTAAATTCAAATTTTTAAAAAAGAAATATCGATTTCATATCTGCTTCAAAAGAAAAATGTCAATATTTTGAAACTTTCGCCAAGTAACAAAATAGGAGCTTCATTTTAATGAGAAATGTTTAAGCATGTGTGTGTGTACTGTACTTTCTATTGAAAATATAGTTTAAATTCCTATGCTTCCATTTTTTCTTCCCTTTTTTATATACTGTACAAGTTAAGTTTGCTAATATTGGGAAATGGTATAAAAAATAAATTCGTGAACGTTTTACAGAATTTTTTGTTGAATTCAAAAAAATAAAATCGCTAAAGAACTTAAAGTAGCTTTGTTTCTCATTAGACTTTTGAAAATAAACGACATATTGCACACAATTGCTTTTTCTGAAAATAATTGGGGATTCAAAAAACAAGGATAATATTA
Organism: Trichonephila clavata; assembly: GCA_019973975.1. Classification (NCBI taxonomy): domain Eukaryota; kingdom Metazoa; phylum Arthropoda; class Arachnida; order Araneae; family Nephilidae; genus Trichonephila; species Trichonephila clavata. Next base: position 4,547 of record BMAO01002037.1, read on the forward strand.
AAAAATGCAATTCAAATGAATGATAGTGTCAGGTTAAAAAAATAACATTGATTTTCCTTTTAATTTGCCTTAGATATAAAAAAAGAAGTTCATAATTTAAAAGTTGATTTTTTCCGCTCAGTAAACGGAAAATGGAACATGAATAGATAAAAAAAAATAATGTTGCCGGTACAGGAAATATCTCGAGTTTCAAGAGAAAAAAGTGCACAAAGGTTGGAAAAAAATATCAGGAAACGGACATGTAAAACTGATGTGATTTTTTTTTTGGTGATCATTTACCAGATAATTTTTTTCGATCATTTTACATTTAAATTTAAAGTAGTGTCCTCTAATTATTATTATTATTATTTTTTAATTCTTATAAGTACAGCTAATGTATGATATCAGATCTTAACTCCAAACCTGCAAAATTTTTTTCATCTGTTGCTTTAAAGAAAAATTGGGAAATAAATTAACGATATTTGGGACATATGTATTGCAAATAAATTTGTATACCTTTCATACAGATAAAAAAATCACAATCTTTTTGCTTGTTTTCACATTTTTTTGATAAAAACATATGCTGTTATGAGTGATGTTATTAAATTACTAAAATGAAATATACTATTGGATTATAAATGGTAATTCTAAAATTACTTCCCTTTTTAATCATTTGTTAAACATATGAAAAAAAAAACACTTGTACAAAGATATAAAGAAAGATCTCGAGCAATAATAATGATCGTTGCTGAACGTCCATGGTTTTTTATCTAATGCAAAAATATTCCAATTTTTATCTCATTCGGACATTTATAAAACGTAAAGCATTGTATCGTTTGGTATAATACTCATTTCTATTTTAATAATTCTTTTCCTCAGTTCAAAATCTGATGTACTTCATGTCCTACACTTTGCCTGAAAGATAACTGATATGGCACATTTTAAAGGTAAAAGAAGATCATTATCTTAAAAGTTGATTTTTAAATTTCACATACATATAAGGAAATAATTTTTTAACCCCTTACACTATAATCCCCTAAATTTATAAAAACACTGGTATTTTTTTCTGAAAATTATTACGAGCGCTTTAAATTCATATATTTTTTCACATTTATAATTTTTATAAAAAAAACAATTAAAATCATCTGAAAACTGTAAGAACCATACATAATTTTCTTTCGATCATTATCATTAAATTAGGGTGGTTTTCATACAGCTTGTATAAATTATTTCATCACTTAAAAAGTTAAGAATATACTTAACAGCAAGTATAAGCATGTAAGTGAGCTGATATTAAAATGAGTGTAAGAATTAAAGTTTTTAACCTATTTAAAAACATATATTTGATATTTTATGCCAAGAATTAATCAGCTTTAAAGAAACAAACATAATATACATTTAGTTACAACGTTTTATAAATATGCAAATTTATCAATATGTAAATGGATTGTTTTCAAATTTTGCTATGTTCCTACTGGAGAAAAACTTCTAACTTTAAATCCTTAATTCATGATCAAGATGATATACAAATAAAATATTTTAACACAAAACTGGTGGGACTAAAATTTTTTTCGTGTTAAATAGTAATGCAAAAAAAAAAATATCAACAGAATTATGTTTATCAGAGAACATTTCATAATTACATAGATACATATACATGTACGCATTAAATAAAAATCAATGGAACAAAAACATTCACACGAAAATGAAATTTAATACAAAATTTCAAGTTTTCCTGTTTTTGATCACCAGCCTTAAGAAGATCCATCTTTATTTTAAGCGAAGTAGAAGTTTGATTTCCCCTTAGCTCTTTGACATTGTGCTCGTAAAAAAAATTCTTCTAAAATAGAAAAAAAAATGCATTTCAAGCTCACTGATTTTTACTAACAATGATTCCAAAGATAACTTATGTGAGATGCGGGGTTTTTGTGTGGTGTTCATAGGGGTAAGGGGTTGTAGCTTAGATAAGCAAAATTGGCTTGTCACAGGCTATTCCGAGGGTATTTCAAAGGCAAATTAGACTCCTTTTAACGAAATTTGCGAAACCACATCTCTTTCATTTCACCATCCTCTTTAATCTCACCTGGATTTCTGGTGTTTTCCCATATTTTGTTTATTTAGGGAAAGGAAATCTTTTTGAGTTAAAAGGAAAAAATGCCTGAAAATACAAAATAGTTTGTCGGGACCGTTGTTTTATTTCATGTTATTAGATATTTCGTCTTAAGCGTTTTCACGTTAAACGAATTTCACTGTATATAAAATATTTATGTTTATGAGTTTAAGAAATATTTGTCAAAAATAATGGTACTTGGAAGTTTAAAACTTTTTTTTTGCAAACACTTTAGAAAGTAAATTTAGTGGATGTTTCATCAACAGAAAAAAATTAACATTTACTGTTGCCGTATGTAAGGATTAAGCCTTTACACTCCCACCAGACTGAGTATATTTCCTGATGTTATATGATTATATATATATATATATATATATATATATATATATATACATATATAACATTAATTGATGTTCTAGTCCAAGAATTATTAACTTTCCGATTTATTGAAAATACTCTTTTTAATTAAAACAAAATGGAAAGTGGAAATATATGACTACCTTTTATGTTTCCGTAAATCTCCCTCAAAGTTGATTTCCGCAAAACCCATTTTTAGCAGAACTTTACTCAACAAAATAAACATGCTTACCAAATTTCAATTATGTGGGTCCAACATTTCAAAAACAGGATTTGTTTTTGTCTATAGCATTTCCCTAAACCCTTGGCAAGGTCTCTTGGAAGTCGATTGCCGGTAAACCCGTTCTTTGCGGATCAATAATAAAAAGAGGAACATGCATACCAAATTCAAAGTTTGTAGGCTTGTAGTTCAAAAATAGATTTTATTACATTTATACTCCGTTTTACTCCTCGCAATTTCCTTTGGGATTGGGTTGCATTCTTAGCGGAAATGTACTTAACAAAACAAACACATTTGCCAATTTTTATATCTCTGGGTCTAAAGGTTCTGGAGAGTGAGTGAGTCGCATCTCTTCTTTATCTATACTAATAAAAGAAAGAGTTTGTGTGTGTGTGTGTTTCAGCTGTACCGGCGAAATTAAGCAATACAGAAGTATGAAACTTGGCATGTAGAAGCTATAGGTTGTTATGCTATTAACCTCGAAGAGTTTTTTTCGAAATTCGCTTTAGATTTTTTTAAAATTCAATTTTTAAGCGATTTTTCAGCTAAATCTGTACTAATCAGAGAAAAGTTTGTGTGTTTCAGCTGTTTCGGCCAAATCCAGGAACTCAGAAATTTGAAACTTGGCATGTAAAAGCTATAGGTCGTTATGCTATTAACCTCGAAGAGTCTTTTTCTAAATTCACTTTAGATTTTTTTAAAATTCAATTTTTATGCGATGTTTCAGTTAAATGGAGATATGACGTCATCAGCCATGCCAAGTCTTAACTTTGCGAAAATTAATGTTTCGAGCTGTTTTGGGGGGAATTTTAACACATTTTATAATAAATATACTTATTTATGGTTGTATTTATTCGTTTTTTTAACTCTTAGTGGAGGAATCACAGTTGTTTTTCGAAAAAAATCATCCTAAGAAAATGTTTTTTCTAAATTTTATTTTTCCGATTGGCAACACTAATTTGATAACAGTAGATAACAGTTGGAGCATGGTGCTTTGGTTTTCCAGTTAAGCCTATTATGTATTTTTTCAATAACTAAATTAAATTCGTTTAATATACACTTTTGTTTTGCTTATATTTTGAATGATTATTTCGAACCATTTATGGGTTTAGATTTAATTTTGTTGTTGTTTTTACAGCTTAAAAATTTCTGATTTGTGTGTAGTCTATTGTAATTTCTGTTTTGGTTTAAGGCAGAGTCACATTTATTATTCTTGTTTCATTTTGACCTTTACATGTATTCATTTGATTCTTCTGTATTGTTTCTGGTTTTAGATTAAACTGTGTCATTTATCTTCCAGAATTTCTGATTTTTTTTTGTGGTCAGAGGTTTCATGTTATAATTTTTTTTACAGTAATTCTCAATTGAATTGGTTTAATATGCATTTTTATGGTTTTCAGTTGTTACTGTTGATTGTTTAGATGTTTGTTTAAATGTTGTGTTTACTATTTTAGGTTAAGTGCCACGTTTATTTTATGAACTACCATTAGAGGTAATTATTTTCAATTGTTAATGTTGATTAATATGTTGTTCTAAACAATGACCCAAGTATACGAGCTGTTGAATTTTAGGTATGATACATCCCCTTGCCAAGTTGTCCCAAATGATGGTGATGGCTTCTGTCTCTTCAGTTCAATTTCTTATTTGTTGTGTGCAATCCAGTATTATTGTTCAACGGGCTGTTCATTTATTATCAACAACTGGAATAGATTTAAGGTATTTACACTTGATCATAATTGAACAACTACTCATCTGGCGAAGCGTATAAAACTGCCATGTTGAACCCTAGGACTTACTGCTCCGCTTCTGAGTTACAGGCTGTCTGAATGTTCTTTCGGTTTCCAGATTTTTCATAAGGGCTCTTTGCTGTATTTTGGTGAGAATTTTCAAACTGTTAAAAACATGAGGTTCAGTGGCAAAAACTTGGATACCTATGTGTTTGTTTTTTCTTATATTGAATCGAAATTTTTGAAAGCAACACTTAAGTCATCAGAAATTCTTAAGCTGGGAAAAAATGACTATATAAAATCTAAAACTAGAAACAGTACAGAAGAATCAAATGTATACATATAAAGGTCAAAATGAAAATAGAATAATAAACCTGACACAGTCTTAAATCAAAATAGGTATTACAATTGACTACATACAAAATAAATCAAATTTTTAAGTTGAAAAGAAATGACAGAATTAAATCTAAACCCAGAAAAGGTTCGGAATAATCATACCAGAAATATGGTAAAACAATGTATATTAAACTAATTTAGTTGTTGAAAAAATATATAACATGTTTTAGCTGGAAAGACCGATGCATCTTCCTATCAGAATACACTCTTAACCGTTTGGGTCTTAAGCAATAATAACAAAGATTCTTGCGTGTTTTTATATTAAAGAAGATATCAATCATTGGCATGGCCAAGTAATTTTAGCGCGTTTTCACATGTTGTATTTTACAATAATGCAACTAATGAACTTTTTACGAACAGAAAGTGTATACTATGCTTAAAAAAAAAATATTAAATTTAAATATGATTCGGCTCATCTAGGGCAAAAATGCAGAAAAACCGAGGTCAATCGGTTGCTTATTGGCTGAGAAAAAGGTACGACAAAATATGGAACGAAGACTAATTTTGCGTGCTAATATCGCTTTTTTTACACTATGTGAAAAATGCGCTAAAAAAAATTAGATTTTGGTGGATATAGCGTGATTTGCTTAGTGCCAATTTGGCTGTGGTGATGCTAATACGTAAGAATACAAAGGCTAATACAAATTTTTATTTATGTATGAGGTTTTCTTTTTGTTAAACTGAAATTAGTGATACTATCAATATACAGTTGTACTTGGGCTATGTATAGCGTGAAACTAAGTCATCACCTGAATATCATTCACAGTCAAAGTGGCTCTTTTTTCACCAAAATTTGATTTTTTTCCATATAAGACACATAAGAATCTGTTACTTTGATATTGTGGTGCAAATTTTGCTGTGATAACGCCAATACATAAGTACCCTTTTCCTTAATTGGCAGATTCCATATTTTTCCATTGTAACAAAAAAAAGTAGACAAATGCACGCGAAGAAAATGACACTCATTTCAAACTAATTGAGATCAACAGATTGTCAATATTGTGATTTTAAGTTAGAATTTCTATTCACGTATAAGATTTTCCTTATGGTAGTTTCATCAAATCTTTATTTATCTTTTGGTTTGATATAATATTATAATTTCTATACTATGTTTCTTTTATTTCAATTTTAAATATTTAAGATTTTCTGTTATGTGTTTTTTTGCTGTTCAAAACTGTTTATGGCAATTTTATCAAAATTAAGGCTTACTTTTTCTTTTTTAGATAACGTTTTAATTTAAATGATGCTATAGTTCCTATTTCAGTGTCACAGTTTTATTTTTCTGAACTATCCTTTTCTTGCATATCATTGTTGGTACAGTGATTATGTGATACAAAGACACAAAAGTCTATTTTTCAGCCGAACAATAATTTGTGAGACCTTTTGTAAACAGAATAGGTAATAGATCATGATTACCTATTCATTACGCAAATATCAAAGGTTTTTTTTTTTTACAATCACTGAAACTACACCTTCACTTCTTACCAGAATTTTTTTTTTTTTGTCATGTCCATTTGTTCACAAAAAAAAAAAAACATGTTAGAAAAATTATGGATGAACACGGAAACTATGGATGCGATTAAATGCTCATCAAAGTAATTTTCCTTCTGACAAAATCTGTTCATATGCAGATTGTATATATACACATGCATTGTATACATTTTTTACATATAAATGTTGTATATTTTAAAAAATGACACTGAATTCAAACTAATTGCTCTTAACATGTTGGTAATATCGTGAAGATAATGCTTGATATTTATGAGGAACCAGTATGTACCATGTTTTTTTTTTGCGTGTCGCTGTTTTTTGCCTTATGGTCCTTATGACCGATAAGAATTCATCTTTGTTTTAAATGAGAAAAAGTCATAAATTTAACAAAAAGCTATTTACTGAAACTATGATAAGGTGACCTTGAAATAATATTCTCATATTTTCTTTGGAATTCCATTTTGACCAGATTTTTCGTCATGACTTAACTTTGCTACTGGCAATCTTGCAAATCAGAAAATTGTTTCATTTGTGATCGTAAAAATTTTTGAACAGAAAAAAGATGCACCTTGAAAAGATTTTCTCATATTTCCCTCTGGATTTCTTTAAAATTCAGAGTTGAAATGATTTTACGTCTCATGTGCTATCATGGTTTAACGTTGCTTCTTATTATCTGTTACTCACATAGTTTCTTGGAGATCATATGCATATTTTATTTTATACTGTCCATATAGGATATATATATTATGTACTCATCATTTATGTACTCATTCTTTTGCTCTTTGCAATCAAATAATAATTTTTAATAGAAATGTTGCAGAAAAGTATGGTTTCAATAATTAATTTTTTAGCAACATGGTTTATTATTTGTTTCATTCAGTACTGTTGTTTGTTCTGAACTATTTCAACGGGGACCTGTTTTAGTTAGATTTTGATTTTAGTTCATACTAATTAAAGGCTTTTAGTATTTAATTACATCTAATACTGTATATTAGATGTATTACAGAGATGTTAGATAGTATTATATGAGGACTAATTTAATTTTTTTTCAGTTGAAGGCTTCCTAATATTTCTTATTTATGATAGCATTTAGTGAATCAGTTTATCATTAATTTTTTCTTTCAGTTCATCTATTGCAGGTTATTTCACCCATAGTTCCCATAGCAGAAACTCACTACTGCTATCACTTTTCTGTAATCTTTATTTATATTTGCTTTGAAAAAAATATTTTTAACTTTTGGTTATACTACTTTTTATACAGGGTTTTACCCTCACTAAAAATATTGTAATTCTATAATAGATAAATTTTTGTTTTTAAAACTTAACCCGTGCGAAGAACGGGCATTTCAGCTAGTACATAATATAAGCTAACACACCATCCATCAAAGTTAGAGGAAATCATAAAGAGCTTAGGAACTTATAATTAATTATTTGAAAAAAATGCTATTAAAACCCTCCAGAGATAACAAAATGAACTTGGACTGTAAAGAAACAACTTCTGATTTTCAACGTCTAGGATATTTTTTTTGTATATATTCTGCGTAATAATAAGAAATGTTATTTGTTTAGGCTAGAATCTTAAGAACTTCAGTATATAATGAGAATTTTTTATGTATTTTTGCATTCATCCTGTAAAAGTAACTCAACGTCTGTGAATAAGTTTTAGGTTCACTTAACTTAAAAAAGTAGCATTGAAGTTTAGAAAGTAACAAATCCATACAAAATATATATTTTGAACATCATCTTAAGATGCAACAATCAGTTGAACGAAAATATGTTACATGAGAACTTTCATTGTCTTAAAATCTTTCATAAATTAAAATTTTTATACTATAATATTTTTTCCATCGAATACTGATTAAGTTTCATAAATTTTCTGTGTTTTTTTTAATAAAAAATCTATTAAAAAGGATTTTTTAATAGTTTTTAGACTTCGATTTTGCTACCAAATGAGAAAATTTCTTTCATATATGATACCTACCACTTATTAAAAATGCAAGATATGATTATAAAGCCGATTTTGACTGCATTCTTAAGAAGAGAAATTATCATTTCTGTCGAACAATGAATGCATTTCGAAACATGAGTAATCAAGTTTCGTCAAAACATGCTTATTTTAGAAATTGCTTGCTCTAAGCCCCGACGCATCCCAACATAATTAAAAATAAAAATAGCATTATCTATCAATGTTGAGATATAGATAATTTATTTCCCTTTTCCTGAAGTTTTGAAAGAAAATGGAAAATAATAGTCTAAAAAGATATTTTATTCATACGATCAAATATTAGCTTTATTTATTGCTTAATAATAAATAAACTAATTTTCGTATGTTTGTGAACTTTACCTTTCCGATTTAATATTAAAGACGAGGACATTTTAAAAGATGAAAGCATATTCAAAAGATTTAAAGAGTTATAACACTTGTTTTTGTGCGATATATATTCATAGTTCTAGTTTTCTTTAAACTTTTTGTTAGCTTTGCTGAAGTTAAGGTATCCGAACACGTTCGGAGTACTTTTTAACAAAATAGCATACTAAAACATTATAAATGCTCTTTTAGGACTCAATACCAATAAATATTACTATTTAACTATCAAAATTTAAAATAAATTACCCGAATTTTACAAAAATCTCATTTATAAGCGAAATTTTAGCAATATTTTTGAAAAACTTCAAAGTAGTTAGAGAAAAAAGTAATAAACATATATCAGTAAAAGTATTACTAAAACAAATTAGATGCATTTATCTAGAAAATGTACTAAAATTTTAATTTTTTATTAAAATTTGAAAATTTTAGAGCTGATTGAGTAAACATTATAGGAAATGTTACATTTTTTATGAGACCATTATTTAAATAACAAGCCATAACTCAAAAGCTATTCATACAATAAAAATATTTTAGTACATTTTCTAGAAAATAACATAAATATCAGGTTAAGAAAGTTTTTTAGAATACATTTGTAATATTTTGAGTTATCAGACTCGCCATGATAGATTTGAGCAATGTAAATGCCCACTTCTAATCGATCAAAAACCCACTTCCGGTTTTTCTAAATTTATAAAATTGATTGCAACTTGGCCTCTAGGTAGTGTAGAAACAAAACAAAGTATGTTTCGTAAAGTCAAAAGATAGCTTTATTCAATAAAATAAAAAACAAAAATATTGGTCTTGACTGAATTTGGTCATTTTCAACGTGTTCGGATACCTTAATTCTTTTTTTCTGAAACAAGTTAATTGTAATGAAATTGTTATGTTTTTGATTAGGTCTTTTAGAAATCTACGTAATTAGAGAGCAAGAAAATATGCATGCATAAATGCAATTTATCTTTTTACTTGTTTGTGGAAACTTCTATGTAATAAAATGTAAAAGATGATAAGGATTTTATATATTTTATTAATAAAATATCTGCTTAAGGGGTTTGAATTTGCGGAAAATTTTAGTATGTTTTTCTTCTGAGTGATTTATTTTATTTTGGTTTATTAGACATCTAATTTCGAAGGATATATCAAGTAAAACCATCTATATTGTTATGAACTCGTTTTGTAAAGTACGAAACTCTAATCACCATGCCTTTTTACCATGAAATATGAACAAAAAAATCATTTAAGTTTCCTTCTTTTATTTATTTTTTTTTTTTGTTTAATGGAATGCATTAATGCTGACTGCTATTATTAACTGGGTTTTTTTTCCTGTTCACAACTTTTTATCACGTTTCCAATGAATTCAGAATGGTTATGGTGGACAACTTGTTCCCGGATTGTTTCTGTCGTTTCGTGGTTTCAAATCATGGTGCGATTGAAGATCTACCGTGTAAAGCAGCTGATACGCATTAAATCACCTAAGATTAAAGGTACACACGTTTGCTTGGTGTGAAAGTTTAGAGAGCGTAGTGCTACTGAGATGTCGACTTTGTCCATTGATCAGTGCTTACAACTACAAGACCTGTTGTCAATAGTCCTTTTGTGTGCCTTCGAAAAATCACTTTAATAAAAATCACCCGATGGAATCATGATTATTTCGTAAGAGTATATTGGAAGCCTTTTTTTTTCGAAGATTTATTTGATTCCATTACGTACCTTGACATTAAAATTTCGAGGTATATACATAAGTAATAGTGGATCATTACTGCAATTGTTCACCTGCATAGATCCAAATATGTATCATATTGGTGGACGCATTGAATAACTATGATAAATAATTTTTCTTGTAAATTGCATTGTCCCTAAATGCTCCTTTCATATAGTTGGTTCAATGCATCGTTAATATATTTATTGTTAAATGATATTTATTGTTTTGGGCATTACTACATCTTAAACTTTATTCAATACGTTCTAAACTAATGTATATCATCTTAGTGCAATATGAGTAAAAACTAATCATAATATGGAGGTTTTGCATTCTTCAAGACAGTAATTAAATTTTTGAATAAACAAGAAATTGTATACTTATTTAGAATTTCCTTGTAATATCAATAAAAGTAAAATTTTAGCTAAGAATTTTAATCTTAAGAAAATTTATACCTTTCTCCAACACATTTTTGGTATACTTCCAGGTTTCAAAAATTAAAAAAAAGTAGTTAACAATGTTATATAACATTGAAAACATTCAATTAAACCTGGAAGTATTTTATGTTTTTTTATATATGTAATTAATTTAGTTTGAATCATTAGTAGTAGATCATAAAAACATAAATTACTTATTTCAGAAACTTTCCGATATGAAGCAATTCAAGCATATTTAATTTTAAAATGCTTTAAAATAAATTTAAATTTAATTAAATATGTTTTATAAAGATTTAATAATATTAAGTTTTTTCTAGTTGGCAGTGAGTATCTTATTAAATAAATAAAGAGAGATAAAATAAATAAACTGATTGGATTTTACATTTCATATTTTTTCCGCAATACTTAAAATTATTTCGTTTAAAAACAAATGAAATTCTCTCCCCACACAATTATGATTACTTTAAAAATTCACCAACATATTTTTCACAATTTCTCTTATGACGTTTCGCCTTCACACAAAGCTTTTACCTCATAATTAAACTGTCAACGCGCTCAACATTTTTACACACACCTACAAATAACATCCTAATTTTAATTACTCCACAATGACGCTGAAATACCCCTAAAAAATGATTATGTTAAAGTATTTTCTTGTTTCAAACTAATTATACATTTTTTTAATTTTTGTTTTTGAAACACTTTTGCAGGGAATTAGGAATTTCTCTTTTGATCATTAACTCTATTGCAAACAAATAATAAAATGAAAAGATAAAAGGACCTCGTTATTTCATGACAGATTGAAATTATAACTTAGAGTTCGTTGATTTTACTTCAGGGTTCGAGTCGCAAATGGTCCATTAATGGAAACAAGTAATTAACGCATACGGTGTTTATTCACGATACGTTTTAATCAGGGAGTTCAAATTGACACAACTACGCTAAAAAGAATCAAGCTCACACGTTTCTAAAAGTCTTTAACAGATGGTGAAGGTACCTTACCTTTTTTCTACTTCTTTCTTATCACTTAATTTATCACCGTGTTTTTTGTTCCCATCAAATCCACGAATACTCAATCATGATTCTTAAAGCTCTCTTAATTTCAATGAGCTTATTTAGTAAATGTATGAAATAAAGAGAAAAAAGGGTTCTATAAACGAAAATATTGTATAATAGGAATAATTGGTGGTTCCTTTAGGAGAAACAATGTTCAAATAAGTTTCTGTCGTTAATTGAGCTTCCCGTTTCTCAACCTTTCTTCTCTTTCAGGAACTCATTCAGCATGGATCTAAATCACGCAAATGAGCCCTCCAGCGGAGATCAGGCTCTTAAAAACTTTCCATCCGCTCCGATGTTGTAAAGACTTTAAAATTCCCTGACCTCGTTTGGTTACTCAAAAGAGGAGGGGAAAAAACTCAGTAGCAATTAAGTCATGGTGCGTATAAAGTGTAAGTTTTTCCAAGCAAACACTATTTGTTTTGTGTGTAAGGGTACTCTTTAAGTAAACTTTACTGATACTTAGATGGCACATATTCAGGTTGAATATAAATGTGACGTTTATGACTTTTACTTTCATATCATCGTAAATTTAAAAATTAGTAAATAAAACAATCCAGATGGAGGGACTGAGGTAGATGTATTTTAATGTTTAGGTTAATTTATTCCTTTATACTTGTATTTTGTCCAAGGAGTTATATATTTAAATGTTTTTAGTGTTTTAGTGTTATTATTATCTTTTTTAGTAAATTTAACAATCAAATTTATGTAAGGAAGAATTTAAAAGGAAAAAAAAAGTCTAATGAGTGTGCCTTGACATGATGTTTTTTAACTAAGATACTTTATAGATCGTGTTATTAAAATAAATTAGTGTTTTTAATTACATAAAATACATGATAAAAAAACAAACACTAAACTTAATTCTATAGGTGCTTTAAATGTTTTAGCTATAGTTTCTTTTCCCTTAATCTTTATTTTCATAAATGTTCAAAATGTAATATTTTGAGCTTTTATTCTTCAAAGCTGGAATTTTTCAATGATTTTACATGTGACCACAGTAACCTAGTGGTCATTATAACGAACTCGTAATCGACATTGTTCAGTCGCAGGTTAGAGCTCTGGTGCTACTGAAGACACGCCGTATAGATACCTGAAGTACGTTAAATCTGTCATGACTGAGAATCCTCATGTTGGTGTAGTTTAGAGTTTAGGGAAATGGGGTACATGCTCAGTTGCCGTTCTCGTCACTTTACTGTTGTTCAAAAGCACGAGGTCCTTCGCCAAGAGCCCTCATATTGCTTCAGAGTCGGGGGAGGGGGCATTAAGTCGATCGCGTTCGACCGTAGGACCACCAAGAAATTTTGGGGTTACCGCCTTTACTAAGACCCAAGACACGCTTACTAAAATAAACCTATTTATGGAACACTGATGCCATCTAGATTTTAGAATCGTCTTTTCACAATCAATGCTACTGTGTTTACTTAAGCTAATGATCCAATTAAATGCTTATACGACACATGCACCTTCATTGAAATAAACAATTACCCTTAACACGTTCACTACCACTGTAGGGGACTAATTCTGAAGGGGAGAATAAATGCTGATGATTAGCTGTTCCCGCACTTTCACGGGTTTGGGTTCTTGTGTTGGCGTCATGTCTCGCGAAATCGGTAGCGAACAAATTAAGTACATACGTCGGTTCCAGATCCATCGATTACGCATCTTCTCTGCTCGCTGCATTGAATATCTCCACAATCATGCTCAAAGTTGTTCAAACACTCAACTTGACAATCTTGTGTACTTGAGTTTTTTTCGTAAAAATAAAACTGTCATATTTTAATAGAGGGTTACAGTGTCGAAAACAAGTGTTAAAAAAAGAAAACATGCAATTTTAATACAGAATGGCCACACCTGCGTGGACTTGGGTGGACCACAATACCTTAAAATCATCAGAAGTAGCCCGTACCCAGGGAAAGTCTGCCTACCTCTTCTTTAGAGTGCTGCGTTAATTAACATGACTCATGATTTGTGTATTTGATTTCCATTAAAGACAGTAAAAGTATTAAAGTATAGGATTATGCTTCCATTGTTCTGTCAATAAATAAATATACTTTAATTATAATAGGAATAGACTGTTATTTCCTTTGTCTTTGTTTCACTTCATTCATCACAATGTATAACAAAAATAAAAAAAAAATATCTAAAAGAGTTCTTTAAAATTTATTAAGCAGATAAAAATATTATTACAGATCGATAATAGATTATTCAAATTCAAATAACCATTTTAAATTTAATAATAAAAATACTCTTTTGCTTACTACCTCCATCTATTTAAGTTTCTTTAGAGTCTTTTTTTTTTCTAACAATGCGCACTAAGGAGAATTATTCTGCATAAATATTTACATAAGTAATGGAATAGATATAGCAAGAGTGAAAAAAACGGAAGATATATCTGCATTGTGCTTTATATTGTTTTTATATTTCTCTTTTCTCTCTCCATATATCTTTAACAGCAGTAATTGCCTCAGAAATTCTTTACGCCGAAACGGAGAAAGAATGTTTTTCGATACCATTCTATTCTGTGTTATTTCTATAACATTTTTGTGAGCACACACACATAGCATCTCAGTGTTCCATTAGGATAATATACGAAGAAAATAGTTGGTTAGAAGAAATAAATACATTTATTTAGATACCGCATATTTATTTATACGTCAAACGTTTATCAATGTCATTTAGCAATTATTATGTTACTTTCTCCTCACGTTGTAGTCATGAAGATTAATAACTTATGAATTATGGAATAAATGATTCATAGTCATGACTTTAAACTATTAATGGCAACAGAAGCAATAATCTGGAAGCCATTGATTCATTAAGAATTAATTCATTCCTTGGAAATTCCTTAGAACGTCAATAACTTCGGAATGAAAATTCCTTCCCACCCGCTGTTCTCATTCAATATATCTATAGAAAAGTCTCGAGTAAGACTGCAGCGCTCCTAGGGGAGGTTCAGGAAAGTTTTCGAATCGGAATCTTAAATTCAAAGTGGCACACAAAAGCCGTTAATTGCTAACTTATTATCATAGTATAGTTCTGAGGAATCAATATACATAGACAAAACAAACATGAAGTAAATATTTGTTATACATAATCGTTCATTGATATGAGAATGTGATGTAATGCAATGGATCCGTGGATAATAACTCGCGCATACCATTGAACAGATTCTTGGGCATTGTTTAATATATCATTATTGAATATAATAATCATTGGATGTTCTATAGTCGGTTTGAAAATATTATCTCGTGTTCATCTCATTCATTAAATATTAGACTGGTCTCTGACTTTGTTCAAGGTAACAAGACATGACTATTTTTTTATAAATGTATGTAGTTAAATCACTAATTCAGCGATATTTTTGTACATGAAAGCGCGTGTCAACAATCTTTGAAATGACAACATAAATGAGGTGTAAAAAAAAGAGTAAATTTCATTAATTAATTGAAAGTAAAACATTGTTATGTTTTTTTTTTTTAAAGTTTAACACTATGTCACATCAGATAAAGTTTCAAAAAACTTCCGTGTAAAAGATTAGTATAGAAATTTAATGATTGAAACATGTAGTAGAAGTACATTGAATTTAAGGTATCCGACTAATTGCAACATCTTTTTTTTTAAAAAAAATGTGAATACGGGAATTTGTTTGTTGTTTTTAAATTTGTTTAATACACTTTAAGACAAATATGCTAAAATTAATAAAATAAAAATAAATTACTATGGCTAAAATGGAAAATATTGGCAAACATTTACAAAAAAAAAACATAACTGGGGTTCATTCAGTATCAAAAGTTAATGAACAAATTTTCAATTTCGATGTGTTGCTGTGTTATTAATTTTTTAAATGACCTTCAGGATAATAGATATTTTAACTTTTACAAAAACTAGAGCACGTTATCTTTTTTTATATGAAATTGCTTAAAAAAAGTGATTATATTTATATAAGGATTGTAAATTCTGTAATAAAACACTGATTGAAACATCTAAAGGTTAAAATACTAGAATATGCACAAATATTTTCAGTTAATCATTTTCAAAACTTTTTTATCAATCGCTAGTTCCATTTGAGCATTTAAAAAATAAACACATTTCGAGTAGAACGCCTTTTAAAGTATGATATCCTGCTTAACGCAATGACATCTGCTTTTGCTAAAGCACTTGTAGTTTTTTCCCCCAGTGAGCGGAGAATTATAAACTTGGTATTTTTATAAAGCTAATAAGAGATGGTCTATAAAAAAAATCATAAACAAATTGTCAAATTGTAGCAAAATTCACAATTTTAGGGTAGCCGGATACCTTAACGTTCATTTGATTTTAAATATTGTTACATAGAATTAAATGTCATCGTGTAAATAGTTACTTGAAACTGCTTAGGAATACGGTTAGATGTTGACTGTCTTAAAGAATATTACATATACTACCTATACTGTATTGTTAATTTCGACTGAAAACACACCATTGCCTGTTTGCTTAAGATACTTATTTGAATATCTCTTACGCTAAACGCATCGAGGTACTTAGGAAGGGCATAGTTATATATTTTAAACATCTTATTAAGTGCGTACTATAATTAAATTAAAGGTGTTTGAATTGAAGCTTTCAATAATTATGTATGTTTCTCGAGCTCTATTACAGATTACTCATTCAGAACATTACTTAAATGAGTTTCAATGCTACACTAGAGTATTTAGGAAGCAACTAAATTGATATTTGACAAACATGTAATTATAAGTTTTCATATTTTATATCTTTTTATTGATGTTCTGGGA